>CM062786.1:2500-7500 GCA_031770325.1 Bolboschoenus planiculmis | reverse complement strand
GGTTTAGGGTTTAGGGTTTAGGGTTTAGGGTTTAGGGTTTAGGGTTTAGGGTTTAGGGTTTAGGGTTTAGGGTTTAGGGTTTAGGGTTTAGGGTTTAGGGTTTAGGGTTTAGGGTTTAGGGTTTAGGGTTTAGGGTTTAGGGTTTAGGGTTTAGGGTTTAGGGTTTAGGGTTTAGGGTTTAGGGTTTAGGGTTTAGGGTTTAGGGTTTAGGGTTTAGGGTTTAGGGTTTAGGGTTTAGGGTTTAGGGTTTAGGGTTTAGGGTTTAGGGTTTAGGGTTTAGGGTTTAGGGTTTAGGGTTTAGGGTTTAGGGTTTAGGGTTTAGGGTTTAGGGTTTAGGGTTTAGGGTTTAGGGTTTAGGGTTTAGGGTTTAGGGTTTAGGGTTTAGGGTTTAGGGTTTAGGGTTTAGGGTTTAGGGTTTAGGGTTTAGGGTTTAGGGTTTAGGGTTTAGGGTTTAGGGTTTAGGGTTTAGGGTTTAGGGTTTAGGGTTTAGGGTTTAGGGTTTAGGGTTTAGGGTTTAGGGTTTAGGGTTTAGGGTTTAGGGTTTAGGGTTTAGGGTTTAGGGTTTAGGGTTTAGGGTTTAGGGTTTAGGGTTTAGGGTTTAGGGTTTAGGGTTTAGGGTTTAGGGTTTAGGGTTTAGGGTTTAGGGTTTAGGGTTTAGGGTTTAGGGTTTAGGGTTTAGGGTTTAGGGTTTAGGGTTTAGGGTTTAGGGTTTAGGGTTTAGGGTTTAGGGTTTAGGGTTTAGGGTTTAGGGTTTAGGGTTTAGGGTTTAGGGTTTAGGGTTTAGGGTTTAGGGTTTAGGGTTTAGGGTTTAGGGTTTAGGGTTTAGGGTTTAGGGTTTAGGGTTTAGGGTTTAGGGTTTAGGGTTTAGGGTTTAGGGTTTAGGGTTTAGGGTTTAGGGTTTAGGGTTTAGGGTTTAGGGTTTAGGGTTTAGGGTTTAGGGTTTAGGGTTTAGGGTTTAGGGTTTAGGGTTTAGGGTTTAGGGTTTAGGGTTTAGGGTTTAGGGTTTAGGGTTTAGGGTTTAGGGTTTAGGGTTTAGGGTTTAGGGTTTAGGGTTTAGGGTTTAGGGTTTAGGGTTTAGGGTTTAGGGTTTAGGGTTTAGGGTTTAGGGTTTAGGGTTTAGGGTTTAGGGTTTAGGGTTTAGGGTTTAGGGTTTAGGGTTTAGGGTTTAGGGTTTAGGGTTTAGGGTTTAGGGTTTAGGGTTTAGGGTTTAGGGTTTAGGGTTTAGGGTTTAGGGTTTAGGGTTTAGGGTTTAGGGTTTAGGGTTTAGGGTTTAGGGTTTAGGGTTTAGGGTTTAGGGTTTAGGGTTTAGGGTTTAGGGTTTAGGGTTTAGGGTTTAGGGTTTAGGGTTTAGGGTTTAGGGTTTAGGGTTTAGGGTTTAGGGTTTAGGGTTTAGGGTTTAGGGTTTAGGGTTTAGGGTTTAGGGTTTAGGGTTTAGGGTTTAGGGTTTAGGGTTTAGGGTTTAGGGTTTAGGGTTTAGGGTTTAGGGTTTAGGGTTTAGGGTTTAGGGTTTAGGGTTTAGGGTTTAGGGTTTAGGGTTTAGGGTTTAGGGTTTAGGGTTTAGGGTTTAGGGTTTAGGGTTTAGGGTTTAGGGTTTAGGGTTTAGGGTTTAGGGTTTAGGGTTTAGGGTTTAGGGTTTAGGGTTTAGGGTTTAGGGTTTAGGGTTTAGGGTTTAGGGTTTAGGGTTTAGGGTTTAGGGTTTAGGGTTTAGGGTTTAGGGTTTAGGGTTTAGGGTTTAGGGTTTAGGGTTTAGGGTTTAGGGTTTAGGGTTTAGGGTTTAGGGTTTAGGGTTTAGGGTTTAGGGTTTAGGGTTTAGGGTTTAGGGTTTAGGGTTTAGGGTTTAGGGTTTAGGGTTTAGGGTTTAGGGTTTAGGGTTTAGGGTTTAGGGTTTAGGGTTTAGGGTTTAGGGTTTAGGGTTTAGGGTTTAGGGTTTAGGGTTTAGGGTTTAGGGTTTAGGGTTTAGGGTTTAGGGTTTAGGGTTTAGGGTTTAGGGTTTAGGGTTTAGGGTTTAGGGTTTAGGGTTTAGGGTTTAGGGTTTAGGGTTTAGGGTTTAGGGTTTAGGGTTTAGGGTTTAGGGTTTAGGGTTTAGGGTTTAGGGTTTAGGGTTTAGGGTTTAGGGTTTAGGGTTTAGGGTTTAGGGTTTAGGGTTTAGGGTTTAGGGTTTAGGGTTTAGGGTTTAGGGTTTAGGGTTTAGGGTTTAGGGTTTAGGGTTTAGGGTTTAGGGTTTAGGGTTTAGGGTTTAGGGTTTAGGGTTTAGGGTTTAGGGTTTAGGGTTTAGGGTTTAGGGTTTAGGGTTTAGGGTTTAGGGTTTAGGGTTTAGGGTTTAGGGTTTAGGGTTTAGGGTTTAGGGTTTAGGGTTTAGGGTTTAGGGTTTAGGGTTTAGGGTTTAGGGTTTAGGGTTTAGGGTTTAGGGTTTAGGGTTTAGGGTTTAGGGTTTAGGGTTTAGGGTTTAGGGTTTAGGGTTTAGGGTTTAGGGTTTAGGGTTTAGGGTTTAGGGTTTAGGGTTTAGGGTTTAGGGTTTAGGGTTTAGGGTTTAGGGTTTAGGGTTTAGGGTTTAGGGTTTAGGGTTTAGGGTTTAGGGTTTAGGGTTTAGGGTTTAGGGTTTAGGGTTTAGGGTTTAGGGTTTAGGGTTTAGGGTTTAGGGTTTAGGGTTTAGGGTTTAGGGTTTAGGGTTTAGGGTTTAGGGTTTAGGGTTTAGGGTTTAGGGTTTAGGGTTTAGGGTTTAGGGTTTAGGGTTTAGGGTTTAGGGTTTAGGGTTTAGGGTTTAGGGTTTAGGGTTTAGGGTTTAGGGTTTAGGGTTTAGGGTTTAGGGTTTAGGGTTTAGGGTTTAGGGTTTAGGGTTTAGGGTTTAGGGTTTAGGGTTTAGGGTTTAGGGTTTAGGGTTTAGGGTTTAGGGTTTAGGGTTTAGGGTTTAGGGTTTAGGGTTTAGGGTTTAGGGTTTAGGGTTTAGGGTTTAGGGTTTAGGGTTTAGGGTTTAGGGTTTAGGGTTTAGGGTTTAGGGTTTAGGGTTTAGGGTTTAGGGTTTAGGGTTTAGGGTTTAGGGTTTAGGGTTTAGGGTTTAGGGTTTAGGGTTTAGGGTTTAGGGTTTAGGGTTTAGGGTTTAGGGTTTAGGGTTTAGGGTTTAGGGTTTAGGGTTTAGGGTTTAGGGTTTAGGGTTTAGGGTTTAGGGTTTAGGGTTTAGGGTTTAGGGTTTAGGGTTTAGGGTTTAGGGTTTAGGGTTTAGGGTTTAGGGTTTAGGGTTTAGGGTTTAGGGTTTAGGGTTTAGGGTTTAGGGTTTAGGGTTTAGGGTTTAGGGTTTAGGGTTTAGGGTTTAGGGTTTAGGGTTTAGGGTTTAGGGTTTAGGGTTTAGGGTTTAGGGTTTAGGGTTTAGGGTTTAGGGTTTAGGGTTTAGGGTTTAGGGTTTAGGGTTTAGGGTTTAGGGTTTAGGGTTTAGGGTTTAGGGTTTAGGGTTTAGGGTTTAGGGTTTAGGGTTTAGGGTTTAGGGTTTAGGGTTTAGGGTTTAGGGTTTAGGGTTTAGGGTTTAGGGTTTAGGGTTTAGGGTTTAGGGTTTAGGGTTTAGGGTTTAGGGTTTAGGGTTTAGGGTTTAGGGTTTAGGGTTTAGGGTTTAGGGTTTAGGGTTTAGGGTTTAGGGTTTAGGGTTTAGGGTTTAGGGTTTAGGGTTTAGGGTTTAGGGTTTAGGGTTTAGGGTTTAGGGTTTAGGGTTTAGGGTTTAGGGTTTAGGGTTTAGGGTTTAGGGTTTAGGGTTTAGGGTTTAGGGTTTAGGGTTTAGGGTTTAGGGTTTAGGGTTTAGGGTTTAGGGTTTAGGGTTTAGGGTTTAGGGTTTAGGGTTTAGGGTTTAGGGTTTAGGGTTTAGGGTTTAGGGTTTAGGGTTTAGGGTTTAGGGTTTAGGGTTTAGGGTTTAGGGTTTAGGGTTTAGGGTTTAGGGTTTAGGGTTTAGGGTTTAGGGTTTAGGGTTTAGGGTTTAGGGTTTAGGGTTTAGGGTTTAGGGTTTAGGGTTTAGGGTTTAGGGTTTAGGGTTTAGGGTTTAGGGTTTAGGGTTTAGGGTTTAGGGTTTAGGGTTTAGGGTTTAGGGTTTAGGGTTTAGGGTTTAGGGTTTAGGGTTTAGGGTTTAGGGTTTAGGGTTTAGGGTTTAGGGTTTAGGGTTTAGGGTTTAGGGTTTAGGGTTTAGGGTTTAGGGTTTAGGGTTTAGGGTTTAGGGTTTAGGGTTTAGGGTTTAGGGTTTAGGGTTTAGGGTTTAGGGTTTAGGGTTTAGGGTTTAGGGTTTAGGGTTTAGGGTTTAGGGTTTAGGGTTTAGGGTTTAGGGTTTAGGGTTTAGGGTTTAGGGTTTAGGGTTTAGGGTTTAGGGTTTAGGGTTTAGGGTTTAGGGTTTAGGGTTTAGGGTTTAGGGTTTAGGGTTTAGGGTTTAGGGTTTAGGGTTTAGGGTTTAGGGTTTAGGGTTTAGGGTTTAGGGTTTAGGGTTTAGGGTTTAGGGTTTAGGGTTTAGGGTTTAGGGTTTAGGGTTTAGGGTTTAGGGTTTAGGGTTTAGGGTTTAGGGTTTAGGGTTTAGGGTTTAGGGTTTAGGGTTTAGGGTTTAGGGTTTAGGGTTTAGGGTTTAGGGTTTAGGGTTTAGGGTTTAGGGTTTAGGGTTTAGGGTTTAGGGTTTAGGGTTTAGGGTTTAGGGTTTAGGGTTTAGGGTTTAGGGTTTAGGGTTTAGGGTTTAGGGTTTAGGGTTTAGGGTTTAGGGTTTAGGGTTTAGGGTTTAGGGTTTAGGGTTTAGGGTTTAGGGTTTAGGGTTTAGGGTTTAGGGTTTAGGGTTTAGGGTTTAGGGTTTAGGGTTTAGGGTTTAGGGTTTAGGGTTTAGGGTTTAGGGTTTAGGGTTTAGGGTTTAGGGTTTAGGGTTTAGGGTTTAGGGTTTAGGGTTTAGGGTTTAGGGTTTAGGGTTTAGGGTTTAGGGTTTAGGGTTTAGGGTTTAGGGTTTAGGGTTTAGGGTTTAGGGTTTAGGGTTTAGGGTTTAGGGTTTAGGG